>AP028157.1:21080013-21091843 GCA_014132275.2 Samia ricini
TTTGTTTTTTTGTGTTTGGTTGGTTTGTTTGGTTTGGTTTGTTTGGTTTTTTGGTTGTTTTGTTGTTTGTGTTTTCCTTTGGTTTGTTTGTTTGGTTTGTGTTTGGACGGGTTTGTTTTTAGGTGGGCGGGGTTGGTTTGGGTGGTTGGGGTTTGAGTGTGAGGTTTATTTTGGTGTGGTTTTATTTTGTTGGGTGGGGTGGTTTGGTTGTGGTTTGGTGTTGGTTTGGTGGTGTGGGTTGGTGGTGTGGTTGTTTTTTTGGTGTGGGGTGTATTTGTTTGGTGGGTTTTGGTTTGGGTTTTGTACAGTGGGTTTTGGTTTGGTGGTTGTGTGTTGGTTTGGTTGTTGTGTGGGGGATTTGGTGTGGACATAATGGTTGGTTTGTTTTGGTTTGTTTTGGGGGGGGTTTGGTTTGGTGTGGTTTTTGTTTGTTTCGGTTTGTGTGTGCTGTTGGTTTTGGTTTTGTTGTGTGGGGTTGGTTTGGGCTAAAACCACAAAATTTGTGGTTTTGTTGTTTTGGTTTGGTTTGGTGTGGATGTTGGGGGGTTTGTGTTGGGTTTTTTGGTTTGGTGGGATTGTGGTGGGTGTGTTTGTTGTGGTTTTTGGTTGTGGTGGGGTGGTTGGTTTGGTTTGGTTGTTTGTTGTGGGGGGGGTGGTTTTTTGTTTGGTGGTTGTGTTTGTTTGCCTTTTGTTTTGTTGGTTTGTTTAGTTTTGGATTTTGTTTGATTTACGGGTTTTTTTTTGTGGTTAATGGGTGTTGGTTTGTTTTGGTGTTGGTTTGGGTATTGGTTGTGGAGGGGGGGTTTGGTTTGGTTTGTGTTTGGGTTGGGGTGGGGTTTTGGGGGGTGGGGGGGTTTGAGGTGTGGTGTGTTGGTTTTGGGGGGTGGGGGTTGGTTTGTTTGGGGTGTTTTGTGTGTGGGTGTTTGTTGGTGAGGGGGTTGGGTGGGTGGGTTTTGGTCTTTTGGTGTCTGGTTGGTCAGGCCTCCCCCATTGGGGGGGTGGGCTGGGTGGGGGTGGTAGGAGTTTTGTGTTTATTTGTAAAATTCCCCGGGGGGCCATTGCACCGTTTGGGTGGTGGGTTTGTGCAGGGTGGCGACGCGGCGACATGCCTGGCAACCCCGTTCGTTCCAAATGCGGCGGTTTGGCCCCCTTGGGGGGGTTTGTGTTTGGGTATTATCTTCCGGGCGATTCTCGCCGGGTTTGAGTCCCACACTGGCACGGAATTCGTCACTCCGTGCCCCCTTACCTATTGTATTGGAGGACACAGCTCTCACTAATGTGTAGGTGTTTTTTGAGTGCGTAAATGCATTTCCCCCGTCAAAAAAAAAAAAAAAAAAAAAAAAAAAAAAAAAAAAAAAAAAAAAAAAAAAAAAAAAAAAAAAAAAAAAAAAAAAAAAAAAAAAAAAAAAAAAAAAAAAAAAAAAAAAAAAAAAAAAAAAAAAAAAAAAAAAAAAAAAAAAAAAAAAAAATAATGGTTTGGTTTGTTTGGTTGTTGTTGGTTTGGTTTGGTTTGGTTTTGGTTTGGTTTGGTTGTGGTTTGGTTTGTTTGGTTTGGTTTGGTTTGGGGGGGGGGTTTGGTTTGGTGTGGGAGGTTTAAGGGTTGGTTTGGTTTGGAAATTTGTTTGGTTCTGGTTTGGTTTGGTAGGGGTTGGGGTTTGGTTTGGTGTGGTTTGGTTTGGGGGTGGTTGAGTTGGTTTGGTTTTGTTTGAATTATTGGTTTGGGTTTGGTTTGGTTTGGGGGGGTGGGTTGGTTTGGTTTGGTTGGTTTGGTGTGGTTTGGTTTGGTTGGTTTGGTTGGGTTGGTGTGGTTGGGTTTGTGGGTTGGGGTTGGTTTTGGTTTGGTGGGTTGCGTTTGGTTTTGGTTTGGTTTGGTTGTGGGGGGGTTTGGTTTGGTTTGTGAGGTTTGGGGTTTGGTTTGGTTGGTTTGGTTGGGACTTGGTCTGGTGTGGGTGGGTTGGTTTGTTTGGTTGGGTTTGGGTTTGGGGGTTGTTTGGTTGGTTTGGGGTTTGGTTTTGGTTTGGTTTGGTTGGTTTGAATTTTGGTTTGGTTTGGTTTGTGGTGGTGGTTGGGTTGGGTTTGGGGTTTGGAACTAGCGGGGGGGTTTGGTTTGGTTGAGTGGTTGGTTGGGTTTGAACAGGGGTGTGGGGGGGTGGGTTTGGTTTGGTTTGGTTTGGTTTGGTTTGTGTTTGGTTTGTGTTTGGTTGGGGTTGGTCATTTGGTTTGGTTTGGTGTGGTTTGGTTTGTTTGGTTTGGTTGGGGTTGGTTTGGGGTTGTGGTTTGGTTTGGTTTGGTTTGGTTTGGGTGGTTGTTGGTTTGGTTTGGTTGGTTTGGTTTGTTGTGTTTTTTGGTTTGGTTTGGTTTGGTTTGGTTTGGTTGGTTGTGTTGTGGTTTGGGTTGGTTTGGTGTTGGGTTTGGTTTGTTTGGTTGGTCTTGGTTGTGGTTTGGTTTTGGTTTGGTTTTGGTTTGGTTGGTTTGGTTTGGTTTGGTTTGGTTTGGTTTTGGTTTGGTTGGTTTGGTTTGGTTGGTTTGGTTTGGGTGTGGTTTGGTTTGGTTTGGTTTGGTTGGTTGGTTGGTTTGGATTGGTTGGTTTGTGGTTTGGTTTGGTTTGGTTTGTTTGGTTGGTTTGGTTTTGGTTTGGTTGGTTGGTTGGGTTTGGTTGGTTTGGTTTGGTTTGGTGTTGGTTTGGTTGGGTTTGAGTTTGGTGTTGGTTGGTTTGGTTTGGTTTTTGTGTGGGTTGGGTGGAGGTGGTGTGAGGGGGGTTTGGAGTGGAGAGATTTTTGTGAAGTGGGATGGATGTGTGTGGGTGTTGAGTGAGGTGAGGGGGCTTGGAGTGGAGAGATTTTGTGAGGTGTGATTGATGTGTGTGGGTGATTTCTTCTCTTGTCTTCGGGTATCCCTCTCCTTACTATGCCTTGTTGTTTAACAAGGTGAATTCAGGGGAGGGACCTACTTTCTTTCTCTTCTATAACGGAGGCGGGTTCCTTCCTCTTTTACTTTGCCCGCCTCTGTTCTGTCCTTCTTCTTTCTCATTTATGGGGGGCAGGAAGTACTTCCTCCCCCCCGGTTGATGACCAACTGGTCAGGCCTCCCCCATTGGGGGGGCGGGCTAAGAGGTGGGGGGTAGGAGTTTTTATTCTCCCCCCATCCCCGCCGGGCCATTGCACCGACGGGCCTGGTGGGTTTGCCGCAGGGGGCGACGCGGCGACATGCCTGGCAACCCCGTATCGCCCCCACTCCAAATGCGGCGGACGGCCCCGGGGGGTTTTTAGTGGGTATTACCGGGCGACTCTCGCCCGGGTTTGAGTCCCACACTGGCACGGAACTCGTCACTCCGTGCCCCCTTACCTATTGTATTGGAGAGACACAGCTCTCACTAATACAATAGGTAAGGTGAGTGCGTAAATGCATTTCCCCCCGTCAAAAAAAAAAAAAAAAAAAAAAAAAAAAAAAAAAAAAAAAAAAAAAAAAAAAAAAAAAAAAAAAAAAAAAAAAAAAAAAAAAAAAAAAAAAAAAAAAAAAAAAAAAAAAAAAAAAAAAAAAAAAAAAAAATAATGGTTTGGTTTGGTTTGGTTTGGTTTGGTTTGGTTTGGTTTGGTTTGGTTTGGTTTGGTTTTGGTTTTGGTTTGGTTTTGGTTTGGTTTGGTTTGGTTTGGTTTGGTTTGGTTTGGTTTGGTTTGGTTTGGTTTGGTTTGGTTTGGTTTTGGTTTGGTTAGGTTAGGTTAGGTTAGGTTAGGTTAGGTTAGGTTAGGTTAGGTTAGGTTAGGTTAGGTTAGGTTAGGTTAGGTTAGGTTAGGTTAGGTTAGGTTAGGTTAGGTTAGGTTAGGTTAGGTTAGGTTAGGTTAGGTTAGGTTAGGTTAGGTTAGGTTTAGGTTAGGTTAGGTTAGGTTAGGTTAGGTTGGGGTATGAAGTCAGGCCGCCTCCACGTGGCATATCCTGGGCAACGGCGGTCAATGAGATCGACGGCTGAGAGTCTGACCGACTTCTGTCGTTAAAAATGGCTGGAGAGCTGCTAACAAATACTCCTGAGTGTGGCGTGTGAGCAGCGCACTCAGTACTGGGCTAGGGCCAATGAGGGCTCAGTCTGAGCACCAAGGGCTTAGTACCAGATAGCGGTTGGCGGGCTGGTGGGTCATTCCAGTTTCGGTAGGCGCACTGCGAACTTGACGATTTAGCATGAATATGGAAATGGCAAATTTAAAAAAGTTATTACCCCAGGAGGGTACCAGCGCCCCCGGCGCTGGAGAATCCCTCTCCGAGCTTTCCAGCTCGGGCTGCCCCACGTTCTCTGGGGGGGGCGAAAATTTGCTTACTACAACGACTCAGGCGCTCACAACGGACTTTGGTTCTGCATCCGATTTGGTTGGTGTTGTTCAGAATTCGACAACTTTGGCATGCTTAAGGACTTCCGATATTAACGACGATGATATGGCACTACAAATAAGAGAACTACCCCAGGAGGGTACCAGCGCCTCCGGCGCTGGAGAATCCCTCCCTGGACCTTCTGGTCTAGGCTGCCCCGCGTTCTCTGGGGGGGGCAATGTACTGCCGGTGGTTAGATTGGTGAGAGACCCGTCGATTGACTGCTTGTCAGTCAGCAGCGGCGGGAGCTGCGCCACAATGGTGTCCGTGGATGAGATCCGCGGCCCATTCTGGCGGAAGAGGAAGGGCTGTTCATCTGGCCCTGGCCTCACGTCGGACTCGTCGTCCTCGGGCGCCGAGTCCGGCCCGTCGGTCGATCGGAGTCGGTCCCCGCTCGCCCCCAAAAGGGGCAAGGGCCGTCGTTCGACGACAGGTAAGTACGTCGGCCGGGCGGCAGGTGCGGCCGAGTACACTAAGGAGGAAGAGCTCTATCTCTCTGCTGAGGAGGAGCTCGTGGAAGTGGCGTCCCGCATCAGGCGCGAGCGGACTTTCAGGAAACTGGAGTCCGTGCATCCGGAGCAGCTCGGTCACGAGCTGAGCCGGATCGTGCAAGACAAGGTCAACGTCATTCTTGACGTTGTCAAAAGGTCGGGGCACATCAAGGGCACGTTCCAACGTGCCCTTAAGGAGGCGGCGGCATCCATTGCGGAAGCCACCGTCGAATACGGTAGGAGGACCACCTCCGAAGAGCTGGAGAGGGCGAACGATGCCCACTCTAAGCTGAAGGAGGAGTACGCCAAGCAGGCGGGCGAGCTCGCTCGGCTCCGAAAGGAGTTCGAGGAGTTTAAGGCGGGCCAATCTGAGGCTCGCCGGCCCGTCCCCGTGGCGTGCCCATCCTCCGGCGTTGGAGGCGGCTCGTCGCGCTCCCCGCCTCAGAAGAAGGCGGCCCGCGAGGAGTTTCCACCGCTGCCTAGGCGGCAGGCGGCAACTCCCCCTACAGTGGACGACAGACTCTCGCGGATCGAGGAGTCCATTTCGCGCCTTAGCACGATGTGGTCTGCGCGATTCGAGGGACTGCAGGACAGGCTTCTCCCGGAGAAGCGTCTGCGTCCTCCGCTAGCGGCCGACGGGAGGGCTGCGTCAGGAACCGGCAACGCGTCGGCCCCTGAAGCGAGCCCACCTAAGCTCCCTGCGTCCCGGCAACCCGCCGGGAAGAAGGGGAGCGGGAAGGCCAAGCCTGCAGCCTCTGTTCCCGAGGCGGGGCCGTCCAAACTCCCAACGTCCCAGCAATCTGCCGGGAAGACTGGGAAGAAGGGTGGCCGGAAGGCTAAGAAGGCGCCTGCAAAGGCGAACAAGCCTACCCCTCTCACGTACAGTGAGACACTGGCGTCCGCCAAGCCCTCCTCGGGCGAGTGGACGTTGGTGGGGAAAGGGGGTAAGCCCGCGAAGCCCCGATCGGCGGGGAAGCCGAGGAGGGCAGCAGCCAAGGCGGCGCGTCCTGTGGGGGCGGCCCCCAAATTCCGCGAGGCCAAATCGACTGCAGTCGTATTGACACTGCAGCCGGAGGCTGCGGGTAAGGGGGTCTCCTATACGGACGTGCTGTCCAAGGCGTGGGCGGCAATCGACCTCCGCTCCCTCGGCGTCGAGGAGCTGAGGTACCGCAAGGCGAGGACTGGAGCGATCCTCTTGGAGTTGCCGGGTGCGGAGACCGGACCCAAGGCGGACGTCCTAGCCGCCAAGGTGAAGGAGGCGATACCGGCTGACGTCGTGCGTGTCACCAGGCCCACGAGGTGCGCAGATCTGCGCATCTCAGGGCTCGATGAAACAGTCACGGCGGAAAAGCTCATCGCCGCAGTGGTCAGGGCTGGGGACTGTTCCCCAGACCAGGTGAAGACTGCTGGCCCGCGTCCCGCCTACGACGGGACGGGATCAGCGGTCGTCACTTGTCCCGTGGCGACTGCAAAGAGGTTGGCGGACGCCGGGCGTCTTCTGGTCGGGTGGGGTGTCGGCGAGGGTGAAAGTCCTCCCGCCCCGTCCCCAGAGATGTTTCCGGTGTCTCCGCGGTGGCCACGTCGGTGCAAAGTGCCCGGCGGGAATAGACTGCAGTCGGATGTGTTTCCGCTGCAGTCAGGAGGGCCACACCTCCGGACAGTGTTCCGCTGCTCTGCACTGCGCGATCTGCGCGGCCGCAGGCAAGGCAGCGGGTCACCGAGTAGGCAGTAAGGCCTGCTCGGTGAAATCCTCGTCGTCTTCGTCGTCGTCCTCGGGGAAGAAGGGGGGGAAATCAGGAAAGGGGAAGAGGGGAAAACGTTCCCCGAAACCCCTGGCTGAGTCGGCGGCCGATGAGGCACCGACAAAGCCAACGTACGAGGGAATGGACGTCGCCTTTTAATGGCGCTCCAGATCCTCTACGGGAATTTAAACCACTGCGCCAGAGCTCAGGACTTGTTTTCCCAGAGCCTGGCGGAGTGGTCGATCAGCGTGGCCGTGGTGGCGGAGCCCTATTTCGTTCCACCCAATCAAGACTGGGTGGGCGACGTGGATGACTCCGTGGCCATAGTTACGCGCCCCGCCGCAGGGTCCTCTCCTCTCGCCGACGTGTCGAGAGGCGTGGGTCGCGTGGCGGCGCGTATAGGCGGGATTGTCGTGGTCGGGGTCTACGCACCCCCGCGTTGGAACGTGGCCACTTTCGAAGATCTCCTGCAAGATCTGCAGAGGGTCGTCGCGAGTAGCCACCCTCGCCCCGTGTTAGTGCTCGGTGACTTCAACGCCAAATCGGCGCGTTGGGGTTGTCCGTTCACTGACATGCGCGGTGATCTGTTGGATGAGTGGGCGGCATCGTTGGGTCTTTCGTGTCTCAATCGAGGTTCCGTCAACACGTGCGTGCGTCAGCAGGGCGGATCCATAGTGGACGTGTCGTTCGCTAGCCCGGCTCTCGCTCGCCGTGTCCGGGGCTGGAGAGTTCTCGAGGAGGTGGAGACGTTGTCGGATCACCGGTACATCCGGTTCGACGTCTCCGCCGCCGACTCGGGCTCTCCCGCCCGCAACGCTTCGGTTGTCGGTGGTGGTCCTCGTTGGGTCTTAGGGCGTCTCGACCGTGAAGCTTTTCTCGAGGCGACTATCGTGCAGAACTGGGTCAGGGGTGTTCCAGCCCCTGCCAGCGATGCCGATGTCGACCGGGAGGCGGATCGGCTACGAGAGGCAGTGTCGCAGGCCTGCGACGCGGCGATGCCTAGAGTCAGTTCCAGACCAGCCAAGAACCAGGTGTACTGGTGGAGTGCGGAGATCGCTCAGCTTCGGCGTGAGTGTATCTCGGCGCGCCGTCAGTACACCAGGATCAGGCGAAGGCGTCGCCGCACGCAGGGCGTTGCGGATGCTAGGGAGGCGGAACTCTACGAGGGTTACCGAGCCGCTAGACGAGTCCTCCGGAGAGCCATCGAGCTCGCCAAGGCCCAGGCTAACGCGGAGTTTCTCGAGTCGCTCGACCGGGACCCGTGGGGTCGTCCTTACCGCCTCGTGCGGGGCAAGTTACGCCAAAGGGCACCCCCGGTGACCGAGAGCCTCGAGCCCGGTTTCCTGGCGGAGGTCGTCAGCACTCTGTTTCCGTCTAGGGAACCGTTTACGCCGCCGACGATGGCTCCGGCCGTCGAAAGCGGCTCGCTGGTCGACGAGGTCGTCTCCCCCGAGATCACTCGGGACGAGTTTAGGTCGGCGGTGGACAGGCTCCGGTCTAAAACTACCGCTCCGGGTCCTGACGGCATTCCGGGCCGTGCGTGGGTGTTGTCGCTGTCTTCGGAGTTCGTAGAGGATAGGGTGCTAGGACTCTTTAGACTTTGCGTAGGGCAGGGCCGGTTTCCACTCTCGTGGAAAACCGGGAAACTCGTGCTTCTCCAGAAGCCCGATCGTCCGGCGGACTCTCCGTCTGCGTTCCGTCCCATCGTGCTGCTCGACGAGGTGGGCAAGCTATTCGAAAGAGTAGTTGCAAACCGCCTCGTCGACCATCTCACGCGCGTAGGTCCGGACCTGGCGGAGAACCAGTTTGGTTTCCGCAGAGGTCGCTCCACTGTAGATGCGATCATGTGGGTTAGGCGTCACGCGGAGGCGGCGGTCGCCGACGGTAAGGTCGTCTTGGCGGTGTCTTTAGACATCGTCAACGCGTTCAACACCTTACCGTGGGACTGTATCCGAGAGGGTCTCCGGTATCACCGGGTACCCTCGGACCTCAGGCGTGTCGTCGACGCCTACCTGTCGCACAGGTCGGTCGTGTATCCCGCTCAGCGGGAATGGCATAGGCGCGAAATGGTATGCGGTGTTCCCCAGGGGTCGGTTCTCGGCCCTCTCCTATGGAACATCGGATACGACTGGGTCTTGCGGGGCACGCCCATCTCTGGCGTCAGCGTCGTCTGCTACGCGGACGATACGCTGGTTCTAGCGAGGGGTGAGTCATGCAGAGACGCAGCAATTCGAATGACTGCGGGCGTCGCTCATGTGGTAGGAAGGATTAGGCGTCTGGGTCTCGAGGTGGCATTGCACAAGTCCGAAGCTCTGTGTTTTCGCGGGCCTAGGACTTCGCTACCGAGAGATTTAGGCATCGTAGTCGCCGGAGTCCGGATTCCCGTCGGAAAGACGATGAGATATCTCGGACTCGTTCTCGACGGTCGTTGGGACTTTGGCGAACACTTCCGACAGTTATCCCCTCGACTGATGGGCACGGTCGGCGCACTCGCGCGACTCTTGCCTAACGTCAGGGGGGCCGAACACGGCCTGTCGGAAGCTGTACCTAGGGGTCGTTCGATCTATGGCTCTTTACGGGGCTCCGGTCTGGGCGGACAATCTGTCCAGACGGAACATCGCCGCTCTGCGGGCTCCGCAGAGGGTGATGTCGATTAGGTCGATACGGGGGGGTACTGTACGGTGTCGTTCGAGGCCGCGACCCTGCTTGCCGGCTCCCCTCCGTGGGACCTGGAGGCTAGGGCTCTCGCCGCCTTGTATAGGTGGTGCAGGGATCGTTCGGATAGGATGCAACGCCCGACGCCTCGAGAGATCGAGGCGCGGCGGGCGGAGCTCAGTATCTCGATCGTCCTAGAAGGGTGGGAAAGGCGGTTGGAGAATCCAAGCGCCGGGGTCGCTACAGTGGAGGCCGTTCGGCCCCACCTTAGGGACTGGTTAGGGAGGACTCACGGAGTTCTGAGTTACCGCCTTACGCAGGTGCTGACGGGGCACGGGTGCTTCGGCAGTTACCTGAATCGTATAGGAAGGGAACTCTCTCCGTGTTGTCATCACTGTGCCGGCGGAGTCGTGGACGACGTCGAGCACACGTTGGTCGTGTGTCCCGCGTGGAGGGAGTCCTTCAGAGACTTGGCGTCCGACGTGGGTAGGGTCCTCTCCTTGCCGTCGCTCGTGAGGGCGATGGTCGGGAGCTCTAGGGCTTGGGCGGTTGTCTCTTCCTGTTGCGAAGCCGTCATGCTCGCAAAGGAGGAGGCAGAGCGGGAGAGGGAGCGGGCAGCGCACCCGAACCGAGCGAGGCGTGTCTCACGCCGGGGCACCGGACGCAGCCGTCCGGGCGCCCGTCGAGGTCGCCAAGCCTCGTAAAATAATTTGACGTCGGACCTCCCGTGAGGTATGGCGTTGCCAGGGCCTCTGCAGAATACATGTATAATGTGCTCCGGAGGCCCTGGCATCTTTGCGCCGGTTAGGGACGTGGAGTGTTTAGTCAGTCGGCTGCGGCCAACCTGACACACGGACACCTAAGTCAATTGACTCGGTGTCTATGGTCTGTCGCGAGGATCACACGTGTGCGAAAAACTGGGTTTTTCGGCGCACGTCCGAGCGTTCAACGAGCAGATTTAAACCACGTTAAAAAAAAAAAAAAAAAAAAAAAAAAAGGTTTAGGTTAGGTTAGGTTAGGTTAGGTTAGGTTAGGGTTAGGTTAGGTTTAGGTTAGGTTAGGTTAGGTTAGGTTAGGTTAGGTTTAGGTTGAGAAGGGGTGGGGTGCGATGCCAGATCACCTCCACGTGGTGCACTCCGGGCAACGTCGGTCCACTTGACCGGCGGCTGAGAATCTGGCGGGCTGAAGGGCCCTTAAAAGCTTCTAGTTGTGGTATGTGCGCAGCGCAACTAGTACCGGGCTGAGGCGGATGAGGACCCAAGTTGGGTCCCAACGGCTCAGTTCCGGAAAGCGGCTGGCGGGGTTGGCTGCGTCAGGCTGACCTCGGCAGGCGTACTGCAAACTGACGGTAGAAGGAAAGTTAAGATGCCAGCGAATCTTCCAAAAGTAATACCCCAGGAGGGTACCGGTGTCTCCGGCACCGGAGAATCCCTCCCCGGACCCTCAAAAAGTCCGGGCTGCCCCTCGTTTTTTCTGGGGGGGGCAAAGCTTCGCTCTCTTCTGATCCCCAAACGACGACTTCGGCACGAAAAATGGAAACTGACGCTTCTCCGACGACAACTTTGGCTTGCAAACGGACTGACGATAAATCACGAATGGAGACACGGCATAGATCACGGACTGAGAAAATGCCTGTGGTCCTACTAAAAGACTACAGGCAATAGACCAACTGCGTCAACTAGAGGAGATGGAGGCGGAACTGGACGCTGACAGTGACGCATCATTCGCGTCTATGGAGACTGTGGGATCCGCTGAGGGGAGTGACTTATTTCCTCTCCCCAGCGGATTTGACCGGAAAAGGAAGGTGAGCCTCTCAGAGGCCAGCACGTGTTTCCGAGGCTGAGGGCGATATGCCTCTCCGCCCAAGACACGAGCTGTTCCCGGTAGGACGAAGAGAGGACGAGGGCGCCCGCCGACGACGGGCGAGTACGTTGGCCTTGCGAAGGCCAAGGCCGAGCTTCTCCGCGTGGAGCAGGAGCAGCTCCGGCTCCAAGCGGAGAAGGAGCTGGTGGAATTCGCCGCGGCCAGCCGTACTCGCCTGGCGTCGATGCCGGCCATCAAACCTGGCGGAGGAGGAGTCTCCGCAGAGGAGGAGAGCCTGGAGGAGGTAGGGCTTCGCGACGTCGAAAACATCTTGTACGTCGCGAAGAAGTCAGGCAACTTGAAGGGCACCTATCAGCGTGCCCTCAACGAAGCCGCCGAATCCCTCCGGGCAATTTTGGCTAAGACCAAAAGACGGACAGCAACTGACGAGACAGCCCGCCTGGAGGCGGAGAATAACCGCCTCAAGGCGGTGCTGACTCGGCAGAAAGAGGAGACCTTGCTGCTCCGCAAGGAAATAACGGAGCTACAGACTGCGGTGAGGGAGCTACGCTCCCAACAGCCGCCAACACCAGCGGTAACAACACCTGCAGCAGCAACAACATCTGCGGTGACCACAACATCTGGGAAACCGGCTAGGGAAGCCTTCCCGCCTCTCCCCAGCAAACAAGGAGGCAAAACCCCTGGGCCAGAGCTGCTGCCTGACCTAAGGGAAATGTTTGGAGACCTACTGCGCTCGCAGACCGAGCAGATAATGCGGAT